>JBBYHK010127717.1:254316-264406 GCA_038382065.1 Adansonia grandidieri | reverse complement strand
TTATCTTTAAAATGATGTCTTATTCACCCTTGGATCATTCCGGATGAGAGAGTTATGATTTCTCAAGTCTAAACTATTCGAAATCTCTGGAATCCAAACATGTAGTCTAGTTGGGCCATTCAGGCCCACCAGATGATTTTTCCAAATTTTTCAAACATTTTTTTCAAAAGGTTCATGAAATTCCCTTTTCAGAAAGGTATTGCTTGCAATTTTTTGATACCAAATGAGTCGGGGTGATTTTTCAAATTTTGACACTCCTTGTCCCTTATATGCTCTGCCAGCAGCACTATCAATCCAAACTTGAAAATTTATTCCCCCAAAAAGTTTCTTCTTAGGGTAGTGGGAATATTTTTAGGATGACCCTCATCAAGTCACGTTTCTAACGGTGTCTTGTCCATCTTCTAAATCTTTCGAATCAATTTAGAATAAATTCGGGAAGCAAGATAGCGCGATGTTGTCCCCTATTTTCGATTTTGGTCAAAATCGAGTTGTTTTCCCGAATTTCATCTCGAGGCATTCGAATGTCTCTATGTCAACCCGATTAGATTCAAGAACATGCTTTGACCTCCTATTGGCTTGTATCAAGGCACAAACATATTTTACATCTTTATCATCCTCATTCATAGTAAATCTTTTTGCTAAAAATTATCGAATGCTCACCAATTTTCTAAATCATGAAGTTTTGTCATCAACAGGGATACTCCAACCCCGCCTTTCCGAGGGGACACTCCAACCCCATTTTTCAAAATTGTCAAGGTAAAAATCTTCCTTTGTCAAAATTATTTGTCATCCATGGGGATACTCCAACCCTGTCTTTCAATTGCAAGTGAATTCTCTTTCCCGGATTTCCATGAATATGTCAAACAAATCTCATTTAATCAAGAAATCTAGATGCATCTCGAAAATAGTCGACTCGGTTATTCCTAGATAATCGATGCCAATAACGAGATAAATTCTCATAGTCTACCCATTTTCTTTATCATTGCATTGAATGATCTGTGTTATATTATTTCATTTATTATCTTACAACATGATTTCTTTGTGATGATTATTTGCATTCATGTTTTCAAAATGTTTTCAAATGAAATTAAAGGTAATGTTTCGTGTAGGTATCTCTCCAGTGCCCAAAGTGGAATTTTCTATTTTCAAAGTAAAATCCAGAGGTCATTTTTATTGAAAATCTCTATATTCCCCATCTCTCCGAGGCGTATATGAAATTAAATCTTTTTCATCAAAACCGTGCATAACATACTCCCGAACCCAAACGACAAATCTTTGCATTACGTAGACCAGGGGATCGATGTTTTGAGTTTCGCAACTCAAAACATAGGTTTCAATAGGCATTTGATCATGCCTAGCCCAAAATGATCGATGGCGACTCCAAGCATTGGCCATTTTGCGATGGTCATCCGAGACCAATAAGATGAGTGATTCATCTTATGGTCCCTTTCACTATACCACAAGTCGAGAATCCATACATTCTCGTCCTCATCACATCGCCAAAGAAAAGTCTCTGTTAAGAAGACATTTTCAAGTTAGGAAAATATTTTAAGTCATACGCACTTAGAGATCCACGAGGTCCACCCCGAGGTACGTTGCGACAGTGCCCAATCACAAAAAAATTGAGATTATTAAGAGAATCCAACTTTGTCTCGTTTGACAGATGGACTTTGATTCTACGGAAAGTGGTGGAAAGAAAAAGCTTTCCCTGCCAAACAAAAGTATCAATATCATGTATCCCAATGAGGTGAATATTATAATAGTGCCCAATCACAAAAAGAATAGAGATTATTATGAGAACCCCAGTTTTGTCTCGTTTGATGGACAAACTTTGATCCTACAAAAAATGGTGGAAAAGAAAGCTTTCCTTGGCAAACCAGAGCATCAATATCATGTATCCCAATAAAGAGAACATGGCTGTAGTGCCCAATCACAAAAAGAATGAAGATTATTACGAGAATCCAAGTTTGTCTCATTTTACGAATGAACTTTGATTTTAAGTACAATGTTGGAGAAAGAAGCTCTTCTTGCAAAACCAAAGCACCAATATCGTGTATCTAATCAAGAGAATGTGACTGTAGCACCAAATATCAAAATGAATGAAGATTATTGCGAGAATCATAGTTTGTGTTAGTTGAGAAATAAACTTTGGTTATAAGGAAAAAGGTGGAAAGAAAAGCTTTTCTTCCCAAACCAAAGCATCAATATCATGTATCCCGATCCTGTTTGATGGACAAGCTTTGAACCTAAGAAGACTGGTTGAAGGAAAAACTTTTCTTGCCAAACCAAAGCATCAACATCATGTATCGCAATAAAGAGAACATGATTGTAGTGCCCTATCACAAAAAGAATGAAGATTATTTTGAGAATCCAAGTTTGTCTCATTTGATGAATAAACTTTGATTATAAGAAAAATGGTGGAAGGTAAAGTTTTTCCTGCCCAACCAAAGCACCAATGTCATGTATCCAAACAAGAGAACGTGATTGTAGTGCCCAATCACAAAACAAACGAAGATCATTATGAGAATCGTAGTTTGTCTCAGTCGAGGGATGAACTTTGTTTACAAGGACAATGGCAGAAAGAAAAGCTTTTCTTACCAAACCAAAGTATCACTATGATGTATCCCAAAGAGGAAAACATGATTTTAATGCCCAATCATAAAAAAATGAAGATTATAACGAGAATCCAAGTTCTTCTCATTTGACAAATGAACTTTCATTGTAAGGAAAATGGTAGAGTCAAAAGCTTTTCTTGCCAAACCAAAGCACCACTATCGTGTATCCAATCAAGAGAACGTGATTGTTGTGCCCAATCACAAAAAGAATAGAGAATATTATGAGAATCATAGTTCATCACAATTGATGGATGAACTTTGATTCTAAGGAAATTGGTGGAAAAGAAAGCTTTTCCTACCAGACCAAAGCACCAATATCGTGCCTCCCAATAAGAATAATGTGATTCTAGTGCCCAATCACAAAAACAAAATTAAGATTATTATGAGAATCCAAGCTTGTCTCATTTGACAGATGGACTTTGATTCTAAGGAAAATGGTGGAAAGCTTGCCAAACCAAAATCAATATCATGTATCCCAATGAAAAGAACATGATTGTATTGCCTAATCACAAAAAGAATGGAGATTATTATGAGAATCCAAGTTGGTCTCATTTGATGGACTAACTTTGATTCTCAAGCAAAGAATGGAAAGAAAAGCTTTTTTTGCCAAATCAAAGTATCATTATCATGTATCCCAATGAGGAGAACATGGTTGTAAGGCTTAATCACAAGAAGAATGGTGATTATTATGAGAATCTAGGTTTGTCTTATTTGATGGATGAACTTTTATTATAAGGAAAATGGTTGGCAAAAAAGCTTTTCTTGCCAAACTTAAGCACCAATATCATGTACCCAATACGCAGAACATGATTGTAGCGCCCAATAAAAAAAAAGAACCTTGATTCCGTGGAAAATGGGGGAAAGAAGAAGCTTTCCTTGCCAAACAAAAGCATCAATATCATGTATCCCAATGAGGTGAACATGATAGTAGTGCCCAATCATAAAAAGAATGGAGATTATTATGAGAACCCCAGTTTGTCTCGCTTGACAGATGAACTTTGATCCTAGAGAAAATGGTGGAAAGAAAAGCTTTCCTTGCCAAACCAAAGTATCATTGTCATATATCCTAATGAAGAGAACATGACTGTAGTGCCCAATCACAAAAAGAATGAAGATTATTATGAGAATCCAAGTCTATCTTATTTTACAAATGAACTTTGATTATAAGTAAAATGTTAGAGAGAAAAGCTCTTCTTGCTAATCCAAAGCACCAATATCATGTATCCAATCAAGAAAATGTGGTTGTAGTGCCAAATCTCAAAATGAATGAAGATTATTACGAGAATCATAGTTTCTGTCAGTTGACAAATGAACTTTGGTTGTAAGGAAAAAGGTGGAAAGAAAAGCTTTTCTTGCCAAACCAAACCATTAATATCATGTATCCCAATCCCGTTTGACGAACAAGCTTTGAACCTAACGAGAATGGTTGAAAGAAAAGCTTTGCCAAACCAAAGCATCAACATCATGTATAGCAATAAAGGGAGCATGATTGTAGTGCCCAATCATAAAAAGAATGAAGATTGTTACAAGAATCTAAGTTTGCCTCATTTGGCAAACAAACTTTGATTATAAGGAAAATGGTAAGAGAAAAGCTTTTCCTGCCAAACCAAAGCACTAATGTCGTGTATCCAAGCAAGAGAACGTGATTGTAATGCCCAAACACAAAACGAATGGAGATCATTACGAGAATAATAGTATGTCTCAGTCGATGGATGAACTTTGATTATAAGAAAAATAGCGAAAATAAAAGCTTTTCTTGCCAAACCAAAGCACCAATATCATGTATCCCAATGAGGAGAACATGATTTTGGTTCCCAATCACAAAAAAAAAAAATAAAGATTAAAATGAGAATCCATGTTTGTCTTATTTGACAGACAAGCTTTAATTATACAGAAAATGGTGGAGACAAAAGCTTTTCTTGCCAAACCAAAGCACCAATGTCGTGTATCCAATCAAGAGAACATGATTGTTGTGCCCAATCAAAAAAACAATAAAGAATATTATGAGAATCATAGTTCGTCTTAGTTGACGGAGGAACTTTGATTCTAAGGAAAATAGTGGAAAGGAAAGTTTTTCCTGCCAGACCAAAGCACCAATATCGTGCATCCTAATGAAAATAATGTTATTGTAGTGCCCAATCACAAAAAAAAATTGAGATTATTACAAGAATTCAAGTTTGTTTCATTTGACAGATGAACTTTGATTCTAAGGAAAATGGTGGAAAGAAAAGCTTTCCTTGCCAAACCAAAGCATCGATATCATGTATCCCAATGAGAAGAACATGATTGTATTGCCCAATCACAAAAAGAATGGAGATTATTATGAGAATCCAAGTTTATCTCATTTGATGGACTAACTTTGATTCTCAAGAAAATGGTGGAAAGAAAAACTTTTCTTGCCAAATCGTAGTATCATTGTCATGTATCCCAATGAGGAGAACATGGTTGTAGGGCCCAATCAAAGTTTGTCTCATTTGACGGATAAACTTTGATCCTATGGAAAATCATGGAAAGAAAAGATTTTCTTACCAAACCAAAGCATCAATATCGTGTATCCTAATGAAGAGAACATGACTGCAGTGCCCAATGACAGAAAGAATGAAGATTATTATGGAAATCAAAGTTTGTCTTATTTAACGAATGGACTTTGATTATAAGGAAAATCATGGAAAGAAAAGCTTTTCTTGCCAAATCAAAGCATCAATATCATGTATCCCAATAAAGAGAACATGGCTATAGGGCCTAATCACAAAAGGAATGGAGATTATTATGAGAATCTGGATTTATCTTATTTGAGAGATGAACTTTGATTATAAAGAAAATGGTGGAGAGAAAAGTTTTTTCTTGCCAAACCAAACACCAATATCGTGTACCTAATGAGCAGAAAGTGATTGTAGTGCCTAATCACAAAAATATGGAGATTATTACGAGAATCCAAGTTTGTCTCGTTTGACGATCAACTTTGATTGTACGAGAAATGGTGGAAATAAAAGCTTTCTTACCAAACCAAAGTATCAATATCATGTATCCCAATGAAGAAAACATGATTGTAGTGTCCAATCGCAGAAAGAATGAAGATTATTATGAGAATTCAAGTTTGTCTCATTTTATGAACGAATATTGATTATAAGGAAAATGTTGGAGAGAAAAGCTCTTCTTGCCAAACCAAAGCACCAATATTGTGTATCCAATCAAGAGAATGTGATTATTGTGCCCAATCACAAAAAGAATTGAGATTATCACGAGAATTGCAGTTTGTGTCAATTGACAAAGAAACTTTTATTATAAGGAACAAAGAGGAAAGAAAAGCTTTTCTCGCCAAACCAAAGCATCAATGTCATGTATCTCAATGAGGAGAACGTGGTTGTAGTGCCAAATCACAAAAAAAATAGAGATTATTATGAGAATCCAAGTTTGTCTTGTTTGACAGAGGAACTTTGAACCTAAGGAGATGGTGAAAAGAAAAGCTTTTCTTGCCAAACCAAAGCATCAACATCATGTATCGCAATGAAGAGAACTTGATTATAGTGCCCAATCATAGAAATAATGAAGAGTATTATAAGAATCCCTGTTTGTCTCATTTGTCAAATGAACTTTGATTATAAGGAAAACGGTAGAGAGAAAAGCTTTTCATGCCAAACCAAGGCACCAATTTTGTGTATCCCATCAAAGTGGCCAATGATAAAATGAATGAAGATTACTATGAGAATCGTAGCTTGTTTCAGTTGATAGAAGAACTTTGATTTTAAGGAAAATGGTGGAAAGAAAAGCTTTTCTTGGAAAACCAAAGCATTAGTATCATGTATCCCAATGAGGAGAACACGATTGTAGTGCCCCAGCACAAAAAAAAATGAAGATTATTACAAGAATCCAAGTTTGTCTCATTTGACAAACGAACTTTGATTGTAAGGAAAATGACAGAGAGAAAAGCTTTTCTTACCAAACGAAAGCACCAATATCGTGTATCCAATCAAGAGAACATGATTGTTGTCAGAAAAAGAATAGAAATTGTTATAAGAATCGTAGTTTGTCTCAATTCATGGATGAACTTTGAATTTAAGGCAATTGGTGGAAAGGAAAGCATTTCCCACCAAACCCAAGCACCAATATCGTGAATCCTAAGGAGAACAATGTAATTGTAGTGCCCAATTAGAAAAAAAAAGTAGAGATTATTACGAGAATCCAATTTTGTCTTGTTTGACAGATGGACTTTAATTTTAAGGAAAATGGTAGAAAAACAAGCTTTCCTTGCCAAACCAAAGCATCAATATCATGTATCTTAATGAGGAGAACATGATTGTATTGCCCAATCACAAAAAGAATGGAGATTATTATAAGAATCCAAGTTTACCTCATTTGATGGACTAACTTTGATTCTTAGGAAAATGGTGGAAAGAAAAGCTTTTCTTACCAAATCAAAGCATTAATATCATGCATCCCAATGAAAAGAACATGGCTGCAGGGCCTAATCACAAGAAGAATGAAGATTATTACTAGAATCTAGGTTAGTCTTAGTTGACGGATGAACATTGATTATAAGGAAAATGGTGGGGAAAAGAGCTTTTCCTGCCAAACCAAAGCACCAATATCATGTAATCAATGAGCAGATTGTGATTGTAGTGCCTAATCATAAAAAATGGAGATTGTCATGAGAATCCAAGTTTATCTTGTTTGATGGATGGACTTTGATTTTATGGAAAATGGTGGAAAGAAAAAGCTTTCCCTAACAAACCAAAACATCAATATCATGTATGCCAATGAACAAAACATGACTATAGTGCCCAATCCAAGTTTGTCTCATTTGACAAATGAACTTTGCTTATAAGTAAAATGCTGGAGAGAAAAGCATTTTTTGCCAAACCAAACCACCAATGTCATGTGTCCAATCAAGAGAACATGATTGTATCGCCAAATCACAAAACGAATGAACATTATTATGAGAATCGCAGTTTATCTCAAATGAAGAATAAACTTTGATTATAAGGAAAATGGTGAAAGAAAAGCTATTTTGGCTAAACCAAAGCATCAATATCATGAATCCCGATGAGGAGAACATGATTGCAGTGCCCAACACAAAAATAATGAAGATTATTATGAGAATCCAAGTTTGTATTGTTTGACAGACAAACTTTGAACCTAAGGAGAATGGTGGAAAGACAAGATTTTCTTGCCAAATCAAAGCATCAATATCATGTATCCCACTGAAGAGAACATGATTGTAGTGGCCAATCACAAAAAGAATTAAGATTATTATGAGAATCCAAGTTTGTCTCATTTGACGAACAAAATTTGATTATAAGGAAAATGGTGGAGAGACAAGCTTTTCTTGCCAAACCCAAGCACCAATGTCATGTATCTAATCAAGACAACGTGATTATAGCACCTAATCACAAAACAAATGGGGATTATTATGAGAGTCGTAGTTTGTCTCAGTTGATGGACGAACTTTGATTATTATGAAAATGGTGGAAAGAAAAGCTTTTCTTGCCCACCAAAGCATCAATATCATGTATCCCAATGAGGAGAACATGATTGTAGCGCCAATTAGAAAAAGAATAAAGACTATTATGAGAATCCAAGTTTGTCCATGCAATGAATGAACTTTGATTATAAGGAAAATAGTGGAGAGAAAAGCTTTTCTTACCAAACGAAAGCTCCAATATCGTGTATCCAATCAAGAGAACATGATTGTCATGCCCAATCACAAAAAGATTGGAGATTATTATGAGAATCATATTTTGTCTCAGTTGGTGAACAAACTTTGATTCCAAGGAAATTGGTGGAAAGAAAAGGTTTTCCTACCAAACCAATGCACCAATATCATGTATGCTAATGAGAATAACATAATAGTAGTGCCCAATCACAAAAAAAATAAAGATTATTATGGAAATCCAAGTTTCTCATTTAACGAATGGACTTTGATTCTAAGGAAAATGGTGGAAAGAAAAGGTTTTCTTGCAAAACCAAATCATTAATTTCATTTATCCTAATGAGGAGAACATGATTATGTTGCCTAATCACAAAAAAATAGAGATTATTATGAGAATCCAAGTTTGTGTTTTTTGACGGATGAACTTTGAACCAAAGGAGAATGATGGAAATAAAAGCTTTTCACACCAAACCAAAGCATCAACATCATGTATCTTAATGAAGAGAACTTGATTGTAGTGCCCAATCACAGAAAGAATGAAGATTATTATGAGAATCCAAGTTTGTTTCATTTGACGAGCGAACTTTTATTACAAGGAAAATATTGGAGAGAAAAGCTTTTCTTACCAAACCAAAGCACCAATGTCGTGTATCCAATCAAGAAAACGTGATTATAGCGCCAAATCACAAAATGAATGGAGATTATTAGAGAATCATGGTTTGTCTCAGTTAACAGACGAACTTTGATCATTAGAAAAATGGTGGAAAGAAAAGCTTTTCTTGACAACCAAAGCATCAATATCATTTATCCCAATAAGGAGAATATGATTGTAGTGCCCAATCACAAAAAGAATGATGATTATTATAGGAATCCAAGTTTATCTCATTTGATGAATGAACTTTGATTATAAGGAAAATGGTAGAGAGAAAAGCTTTTCTTACCAATCACAAAAAGAATAGTGATTATTATGAGAATAGTGGTTTGTCTCAATTGATGGACAAACTTTGATTCTAAGGAAATTGGTGGAAAAGAAAGCTTTTCTTGCCAAACTAAAGCACCAATATCATGTATCCCGATGAGAATAACGTGATAGTAGTGCCCTATCACAAAAAAATGGAGATTACTACGAGAATCCAAGTTTGCCTCATTTGACGAATGGACTTTGATTCTAAAGGAAATGGTGGAAAGAAAGCTTTCCTTGCCAAACCAAACCATCAATTCCATTTATCCCAATTAGGAAAACATGATTGTACTGCCTAATCACAAAAAAATAAAGATTATTATGAGAATCCAAGTTTGTCTCGTTTGACGCACTAACTTTGATTTTAAGGAAAGTGGTGGAAAGAAAAGCTTTTCTTGCCAAACTATAGCATCAATATTATGCATCCCAATGAGGAGAACATGATTGTAGTGCCCAATTACAAAAAAATGGAGATTATTACGAGATGCAAGGTTTATCTCGTTTGATGAATGGACTTTGCTTACAATGAAAATGGTGGAATGAAAGACTTTTCTTGCCAAACCACAGCATCAATATCATGTATCGTAATGAGGTGAACATGATTGTAGTGCCCAGTCACAAAAAGAGTTGAGATTATTATGAGAATCCAAGTTTATCTTGCTTAGCAGATGAACTTTGATCTTACGGAAAATGGTGAAAAGAGAAGCTTTTCTTACAAAACCAAAGCATCAATATCATGTATCCCAACAAAGAGAACATGACTATAGTGCTCAATCACAAAAAGAACGAAAGACTTTTCTTGCCAAACCACAGCATCAATATCATGTATCGTAATGAGGTGAACATGATTGTAGTGCCCAGTCA
>JBBYHK010127717.1:229667-254216 GCA_038382065.1 Adansonia grandidieri | reverse complement strand
CAAAAAGAGTTGAGATTATTATGAGAATCCAAGTTTATCTTGCTTAGCAGATGAACTTTGATCTTAAGGAAAATGGTGAAAAGAGAAGCTTTTCTTACAAAACCAAAGCATCAATATCATGTATCCTAATAAAGAGAACATGACTATAGTGCTCAATCACAAAAAGAACGAAGATTATTGCGAGAATCCAAGGTTGTCTCATTTGATAAACGAACTTCGATTATAAGGAAAATGGTGGAGAGAAATGCTTTACATGCCAAGCCAAAACACCAATATCGTGTATCATCGTGCCCAATCAAATAAAAATGGAGATTATTATAAGAATCATAGTTTCTCTCAGTTGATAGATGAACTTTTATTCTAAGGAAATTGGAGGAAAGAAAAGCTTTTTCGGCGAATCCAAAGCACGAATACCATCTATCCCAATGAGAATAACATGATAGTAATGCCCAATCACAAAAAAAAATAAAGATTATTATGAGAATCCAAGTTTGTCTCGTTTGACAGACTAACTTTGATTCTCAGGAAAATAGTGGAAAAAAAACTTTTCTTGCCAAATCAAAGCATCAATACATGTATCCCAATGAGGAGAACATGGTTGTAGTGCCCAATCATAAAAAGAATGGAGATTATTATGAGAATCTGGGCTTGTCTTATTTGATGAAAGAACTTTGATTATAGGGAAAATGGTGGCGAGAAAAGCTTTTCTTCCCAAACCAAAGCACAAACATCATGTACCCGATGAGTAGAATGTGATTGTAGCACCCAATCACAAAAAAATGGAGATTATTACAAGAATCCAAGTTTATCTCATTTGATAGATGGACTTTGATTCTATGGAAACTAGCGAAAAAAAAAAACTTTCCCTGCCAAACAAAAGCATCAATATCATGTATCCCAATGAGCAGAACATGATTGTAGTGCCCAATCACAAAAAGAATGGAGATTATTATGGGAACCCCAGTTTATCTTGTTTGATAGACAAACTTCGATCCTATGGAAAACGGTGGAAAGAAAAGCTTTTTTCGCCAAACCAAAGCATCAATATCATGTATCCCAATGAAGAGAATATGACTGTAGTGCCCAATCACAAAAAGAATAAAGATTATTACGAGAATCCAATTTTGTCCCATTTGATAAACAAACTTTGGTTATAAGTAAAACACTGGAGAGAAAAACTCTTCATGCCAAACCAAAGCACCAATATTGTGCATCCAATCAAGAGAACGGGATTGTTGTTCCCAATAACAAAAAGAATAGAGATTATTATGAGAACTGTAGTTTGTCTCAGTTGATGAATGAACTTTGATTTTAAGAAAACTAGTGGAATGGAAAGCTTTTCATGCCTAACCAAAGCACTAAAATCCTGTATCTCAATGAGAATAACGTGATTGTAGCACCCAATCACAAAAAGAAATGGAGATTATTATAAGAGTCGAAGTTTGTCTCATTTGATGGATGGACTTTGATTCCAAGGAAAATGGTGGAAAGAAAAGCTTTCCTTGCCAAACCAAAGCATCAATATCATGTATCCCAAAGAGAGAACATGATTGTACTGCCCAATCTCAAAAAGAATGGAGATTATTATAAAACCCCCAGTTTGTCTCATTTGACAGACAAACTTTAATCCTATGGAAAATGTGTAGAAAGAAAAGCATTTTTTGTCAAACCAAAACATCAATATCGTGTATCCCAATGAAAAGAATATGACTGTAGTGCCCAATCACTAAAAGAATGAAGATTATTTCAAGAATCCAAGTATGTCTCATTTAACAAATGATTATAAGTGAAATACTAGAGAGAAAAGCTCTTCTTGCTAAACCAAGGTAGTAATATCGTGTATCTAATCAAGACAATGTGATTGTAGCGCCAAGTCACAAAACGAATGAAGATTACTACAAGAATCATAGTTTGTGTTAGTTGAAGAATAAACTTTGATTATAAGGAAAAAAATGGAAAGAAAAGCTTTTATTGCCAAACCAAAGCATCAATATCATGTATCCCAATGAGGAGAGCAAGATTGTAGTTCCCAATCACAAAAATAATGGAGATTATTATGAGAATCCAATTTTATCCTATTTGATGGACGAACTTTGAACCTAAGAAGAATGGTGGAAAGAAAAGCTTTTCTTGCCAAACCAAAGCATCAACATCATGCATCGCAATGAAAAGAACATGATTGTAGTGCCTAATCAAAGAAAGAATGAAGATTATTATAAGAATCCAAGTTTGTCTTATTTGACGAATGAACTTTGATTATAAGAAAAATGGTAGAGAGAAAAGCTTTTCTTGCCAAACCAAAGTACCAATGTCGTGTATCCAAACAAGAGAACGTGATTGTAGTCCCAATCATGTAATGAATGGAGATTATTATGAGAATCGTAGTTTGTCTCAGTCGATGGATGAACTTTGATTATAAAGAAAATGTTGAAAGAAATGCTTTTTTTGCCAAACCAAACCATCAATATCATGTTTCTTAATAAGGAGAACATAATTGTAGTGCCCAATCATAAGAAAAAAGAAGATTATGATGAGAAATCTAAGATTATCTCATTTAACGAATGAACTTTTATTATACAAAAAATAGTGGAGAGAAAAGCTTCTCTTGCCAAACTAAAGCACCAATATTGTGTATCCAATCAGAAAAACGTGATTATTGTGCCCAATTACAAAAAAAAATGGAGATCATTATGAGAATTGTAGTTTGTCTTAGTAGAAATTTGATTCTAAGGAAATTGATGGAAAGGAAAGCTTTTCCTACCAAGCCAAAGCACCAATATCTTGTATCCTAATGACAATAATGAGATTGTAGTGCCCAATCATAAAAAGAAATGGAGATTATTACAAGAATCCAAGTTTATCTTGTTTGAGGAACAGACTTTGATTCTAAGGAAAATGGTGGAAAGAAAAGCTTTCTTTGCTAAATCAAAGCATCAATATCATGTATCCCAATGACGAGAACATTATTGTACTGCCCAATCACAAAAAGAATGGTGATTATTATGAGAATCCAAGTTTGTCTCATTTGATGGACTAACTTTGATTCTCAGGAAAATGGTGAAAAGAAAAGTTTTTCCTTGCAAAATCAAAGCATCAATGTTATTTACCCAAATGAGGAGAACATGGTTGTGCTGCGTAATCACAAAATGAATGAAGATTATTATGAGAATTCAAGTTTATCTCATTTAACAAATGAACTTTGATTATAAGGAAAATGCTGGAGAAAAAAGCTTTTCTTGCGAAACCAAAGCACCAATATTGTGCATCTAATCAAGAGAACGTGATCGTATAACCAAATCATAAAACAAATGAAGATTATTACAAGAATCATAGTTTGTCTCAGTTGACGAATGAACTTTAATTATAAGGAAAATGGTGGAAAGAAAAACTTTTCTTATCAAACCAAAGCATCAATATCATGTATCCCAATTAGGAGAACATGATTGCAGTGCCTAATTACCAAAAGAATGGAGATTATTATGAGAATCAAAGTTTGTCTCATTTGACGGATAAACTTTGAACCTAAGGAGAATGGTGGAAAGAAAAGCTTTTCCTACCAAACCAAAGCATCAATATCATGTATCCCAATGAAGAGAACATGATTGTAGTGCCCAATCACAGAAAGAATGAAGATTATTAAAAGAATCCAAGTTTGTCTAATTTGACGAACAAAATTTGATTATAAGGAAAATGGTAAAGCAAAAAGCTTTTCTTGCCAAACCAAAGCACCAATGTCGTGTATCCAATCAAGAGAACATGATTGCAGCCCTCAATCATAAAACGAATGAAGATTGTTATGAGAATCATAGTTTGTCTTAGTTGATGGATGAACTTTGATTTTAAGGAAAATGGTGGAAAGAAAAGTGTTTCTTGCCAAACCAAAGCATCAATATCACGTACCTTAATGAGCAGAACATGATTATAGTGCCCAATCACAAAAAGAATGAAGATTATTACGAGAATCCAAGTTTGTCTCATTTTATGAACGAACATTGTTTATAAGAAAAATGGTGGAGAAAAAAGCTTTTCTTACTAAACGAAAAAACCAATATCGTGTATCCAATCAAGAGAACGTGATTGTTATGCCCAATCAAAAAAAGAATGGAGATTATTATGAGAATCATAGTTTGTCTCAGTTGATGAATGAACTTTGATTTTATGAAAATTGGTGGAAAAAAAGCTTTTCCTCCTAAACCAATGCACCAATATCATGTATCCCAATGGGAATAATGTGATAGTAGTGCCTAATCATAGAAAAATGGAGATTATGATGAGAATCTAAGTTTGCCTCATTGAACAGATAGACTTTGATTCAAAGGAAAATGGTGGAAAGAAAAGCTTTCCTTGCTAAACAAAATCATTAATTTCATGTATCCCAATGAGGAGAATGTGATTGTATTACCCAATCATAAAAAAAAATGGAGATTATTATGAGAATCCAAGTTTGTGTCATTTGACAAGGGAACTTTGAACCAAAAGAGAATGGTGGAAAGAAAAGATTTTCTTGCCAAACCAAAGCATCAATATCATGTATCCAATCAAGAGAACATGATTGTAGCGCCTAATCATAAAATGAATGGAGATTATTACAAGAATCATAGTTTGTCTTGGTTGACGAATAAAATTTGATTATCAGGAAAAAGGTGGAAAGAAAAGCTTTTCTTGCCAAACCAAAGCATCAATATCATGTATCCTAATGAGGAGAACATGATTGTAGTGTCCAATCACAAAAAGAATGAAGATTATTATGAGGATCCAAGTTTATCTCATTTGATAAATGAACTTTGACTATAAGGAAAATGGTGGAGGGAAAAGCATTTCTTACTAAATGAAAGCACCAATATCATGTATCCAGTCAAGAGAACGTGATTGTTGTGCCCAATAACAAAAAGAATAGAGATTATTATGAGAATCATGTTTTGTCTCAGCTGACGGACAAACTTTCATTCTAAGGAAATTAGTGGAAAGGAAAACTTTTCCTGCCAACCAAAGCACCAATATCCTGTATCCCAATGAAGGAAACATGATTGTACTACCCAACCACAAAAGGAATGGTGATATTATGAGAATCCAAGTTTGTCTCGTTTAATGGACTAACTTTGATTCTAAGGACAATGGTGGAAAGAAAAGCTTTCCTTACCAAACCAAATCATCAATTCCATGTATCCCAATGAGGAAAACATGAGTGTACTGCCTAATCACAAAAAGAATTGAGATTATTATGAGAATCCAAGTTTGTCTCGTTTGATGCACTAACTTTGATTCTAAGGAAAATGTTGGAAAAAAAACTTTTCTTGCCAAACCAGAGCATCAATATCATGCGTCCTAAAGGGGAGAATGGGATTAGCCCAATCACAAAAGAAAATGGAGATATTACGAGAATCAAGGTTTATCTCATTTAACAAATTGATCTTGCTTATAACGAAAATGGTGGAATGAAAAGCTTTTCTTGCCAAACAAAAGCATCAATCCCAATGAGGTGGACATGATTGTAGTGCCTAATCACAAAAAAAATTGAGATTATTATGAAAATCCAAGTTTATCTCATTTGACGGATGAACTTTGATCCTAAGGAAAATGGTGAAAAGAAAAGCTTTTGTTACCAAACCAAAGCGTCAATATCATGTATTCCAACAAAGAGAACATGACTATGTGCTTAATCACAAAAAGAATGAAGATTGTTATGAGAATCCAAGTTTGTCTCATTTGACAAGCATACTTTGATTATAAGGAAAATAGTGGAGTGAAAGGCTTTTCTTGCCAAACCAAAGCACCAATATCATGTATCCAATCAAGAGAATGTGATTGTAGCTCCAAATTACAAAACGAAAGAAGATTATTACAAGAATCATGTTTATGTCAGTTGACGAATAAACTTTGATTATAAGAAAAAAGGTGAAAAGAAAAGCTTTTCTTGCCAAACCAAAACATCAATATCATCTATCCTAATGAGGAGAACATGACTATAGTGCCCAATCACAAAAAGGATGAAGACTATCACGAGAATCCAAGTTTATCTTATTTGACAAATGAAATTTCATTTTAAGGAAAATGGTGGAGAGGAATGCTTTTCTTAGCAAATGAAGTTGGTGGAAAGGAAAGTTGTGCCCAATCAAGAGAACATGATTGTTGTGCCCAATCACAAAAAAAAATGGAGATTATTACGAGAATCATAGTTTGGCTCAATTAATGGAGGAACTTTGATTCTAAGAAAATTGGTGGAAAGGAAAGCTTTTTATGCCAAACCAAAGCACCAATATCGTTTATCCCAATGAGAATAACATGATTATAGTGCCCAATCACAAAAAAAAAATGAAGATTATTATGAGAATCCAAGTTTATCTTGTTTGACAGATGGATGGACTTTAATTTTGAGGAAAATGGTGGAAAGAAAAGCTTTTCTTGCCAAACCAAAGTGCCAATATCGTGTACCTAATGAGCATAACGTGATTGTAGTACCCAATCACAAAAAAATGGAGATTATTATGAGAATCCAAGTTTGTCTCATTTCACGGATGGACTTTGATTCTATGAGAAATCAAAGCATCAATATCATGTATCCCAATTAAGAGAACATGATTGTAGTGCCCAATCACAAAAAGAATGAAGATTATTATGAGAATCCAAGTTTATCTCATTGGATGAATGAACTTTGATTATAAGGAAATGGTTGATAGTGTAGTCACCTCATTTTGTTCGAGCCAGAATTTAGTGACCTAGGGAAATAAAAGGGGGCGACGATCTTGTCTGAGGTAAAACTTTTAACAAAAAAATTTGCAAAAGAGAGGGATAAGCTCAAGCAAGAGATCATGCGATTAAAGGAGGAAAAGAACAATATGAAGTTTGAACAGTAGATCTAGAATAGAAATTTTAAAGATGTCATTAAGGAGAGGGATCTTGCCAAAAAATGCCTTCACAATCTCTATGAAGAACATAAGGCCCTCTTGCTTAGCAATAACTATCAAGGAATCATTAAGCCCCTAGTTGAGTGGAAAGCCAAGGTCAACACCCTCGTTCAAGAGCTAAATTCATGGGAGGATCGAGCCAAGATAAATGAAGAAAAGCTTACCAAAGACAGGCAGCTCTATTGACCAGTCGAAAGAAGTGTGAATAGCTAGAAGCTAGGGTACACCTCTTAAATAGAGAGAAGCTGAAAATGAAGTACTACTATTAAGGATCCAACAATTGGAACATTCTCTTCAGACTAAACAAGTTAAGTATGATACACTATCTATGATGTTTGAAGAAAGAGAGCAAGAGCTAAGATGCATGGATCAAAGCAGACCAAGCTTATGAGGTATATCAGAAACATCTTGAATATCTCATTAAGCAAATCTGAGTAGCCCAATTTGAAGCAGATGATATGGTTGAATGGACTTAATCATTAAGATAGGATTTCATCCCTGTTGGAAGGCATGGATCAGAAATGCTTAGCTATTTTGAGGATGTAATTCGTCAGTGTAACCACCTCCGTTATTTCCATATTTGAGCGAAGATGTAATTAAAATGTTATCAATGCAAGATTTATGTTGAAGCTGTTGCCAAAACCCAATTGTCTCTCGTACATTTGCCCTTAGTTTTAAATTTATGCATATACCAATTATGTCATGTAAACTCCATACATGAACATAATTGCATTTCATTGGCATCAAAAAACATCATAGTCATCATGAGCATAGTATATCATAAAGTCTAATCCAACATAACTAAAAATAATGTAAGGTGTTTTCAAAGATGAAATCAATCCCTCGACATCAATATAATACTCGGAGCCGTCAAAAGGCCATAAAGAATGATCACCAGTCTCACATGGAGAAGTTAGAGTTCATGTATAAGGAATCCCAGAAAGAGATTCTCAGAAAGAACAACAAATTGCAAGCATAAATAATGGAATTGGCAAAATTAGTGGCGGCTTCTTTGAAAGAGAAAGGATAGGTAAGTACTGGGGAGGCAGCCTAGAGTGGTGGCACGGAGGCCACCAATGCTAATGAAAAGGCATCCCAAGCACAATGACTTACAGCACCAGTCCCTCTAACTCTATCAGTTCAACCTTTCATCTATGTAAACCTGATAGTCATGATGCAAGCAACTCCCAGATATCATGCCATAGGTGCCTCACCAACTAATCCCATGATTCTGGATCTTAACAAGAAAGTTGAGCAAGAAAAAGCCAATGACCCAAAGCCAAATACAACTAGTGAGGAAGTAAACAAATACCAATAAATGGAAAAGCATTTCGGGTCATAGAGGGGAGCGATAAATTTGGAATTGTAGATGCCAAATCTTTGGGTCTAGTTTTCGATCTTGTCATCCCACCTAAGTTTAAAGCACCAAAATTCAAAAGTATAATGGAAGTACCAACCCTATGGCTTATTTATGAATGTATTTTCAAAAAATGGCCAGATACGAAGACAATAAGAAGTTGTTAATTCATTACTTCTAGAATAGCCAATTGGTGCAGTAATCCATTAGTACATTTGAACTTGATCAAACAAAGGTCTAAACATGGGTAGATCTAGCTCGAACTTTTCTTGACCCATACAAGCATGTGTCAGATTAGGCATCGGACCATTTCTCTGATGAATATGGAAAAGAAATCAATAGAGAGCTTTAGACAATATGCCCAATGATGGAAGGAAGAGGTTGCACAAGTCCATCCACCTTTAACAGAAAATGAAATGACTGTCACGTTCATCAATATGCTGAATGCCCCTTACTATGAGAAGTTGGTTGGAAACATGACCAAGAATTTCACTGATATGGTGATATCAGGTGAAATGATTGACAAAGCTATAAAAAATGGAAAGATGCTGGGAGAAGAATCATAAAGTGCAGCTAAGAAACCTGGCACAAAGGGCAAAGAAAAAGAATCCAATGCCATAAGTAGAGATAGCCCAGCTAAGTTACCTTAGAATCCATAATAAAAGGCAAATGTGTACTTCCTCAGCCCGACAAACTCGCACTATAGTCGTTACCTAGTATCACAACAAGTGTATGCTACTGGTACAATCCAATGGTCAATTTCCCATCAACTCTCATTCAGAATGCTCTATGGAATGCTCAAACCTTCAGTCAGAATAATACTAATGTCTAGAGCAACCATGAGTTTTGTAGAGGCAAAACTTTGATCCACTACCTTGCTCCTACAAGGAAATATATTCTCAACTTTTGGCTTGTCAACTAGTAGCTCCAGTCTTTATACCCCCTAAAACACCCTCTTATCCCAGGTGGTACAATGAAAGTGCCCATTGTGAATACCACACCGAGGCGCAAGAATACTCCATCAAAAATTATACCTCATTTAAAAGAAAGGCATAATATCTAATAGATCAAGGGGTCATCGAGATCGAATAAGGCCTGAGATCGAATGTAAGAGCTAACTCACTACCAAACCATATCGAAGCAATAAATGTAATTATTGAATGGGTTAAGAAAACTGTTGGAGAAGTGAGAATGCTAATGGAGAAAATATGGTATATTCTCGTAAAGGGTTGAAAGGTAGCAGAAATAAGGTATCAGAGTGATAAGTTCATAAAAATTTACTGTTACTATGGACAAGGTCACATTCTACAACAATGTTTAGAATTTTGGAAGCTCATCCACGAGATCATGGATCACTCTGAAATTAAGTTTTATGAGAAGCAGAAAGGGCATGACGCCCAGCCTGCTAATACTATTAATGAAGGAGAATTCCCAAAAAATCAGCTCTCAAAATTTCTCTCTCTCTACTGAGCAAAAGAAAAAGAGATGATGAAAACTTCAAGCTATATACCTTGAGATGGGTGAAGGAAGAAGCACAAATCCATCCCTTGTTAACAGAATTTGAAATGACCGTTCGATTTATCAGCACACTACAAGACCCCGTTATAAGCACATAATAGAAACTTTTTTGAGAAATCTCACAGATACAGTCATACTCTGCAAAAAAATTAAAAATAGCATTAAAGATAAGAGGAAGGCAAAGCTAAAGGCTAAACAAGGTCAAGATATGAGCCAGAAGGGATGAGCATCCCGATGATTGCCATCTTATAAGAGACATTGATGAAGTAAAGACCCCATGCATTTTATTTGGAGAACCCTTGTGCACGTTAAACTAATTAATAGGGTCAAATGAGTAGAAGAAAGAAAAGATAACTTTTATGACTTTCATGCAACTTTAAGTCATCCGCTCTGATTATGCATAAAGTTTTGCGTAATGGTTCAAAGGTTAATGGATAAAAGCCTAATTGAATTCTATGACAAAGAGCTATGACAAAGTGCAAGCTTTACATGCGGGGTTATCCCATTCCCAGTTCTCTATCAATGCCATGGAAAAGGATGAAAAGAACCCTTCCTATGGGATCGAGAAGCCATTGGTCATATACGCCAATCGACCATCTATCACCGCAGCCTTTTCTGCTTTAGCACCTAAAATGGTTTTTCAATTTCCAGCCCTGTTTCCATAAAAAGATAATCGAGTTGTTCCCTGGAAGTATGAAAGCAAAATGCTAATCATAATGGAGTCAAGTCAATAGATGGCCAGTGTTGACCTTTCAAGATTCAGTCACTTAACCCGCAGTGGTAGGTGTTATGCCCAAGCAGTACAAGAAAATAAGACCCAGAAAAAGGATGCTTCCATCTCAACATGGCCATGACAATGACACAGAAAGAAAGAAAGCCTACAACTATTAAGGAACTAGTCAATGAGAAAGAGGCCACAAAATTCCTCAAATTCATTAAGCATAGTGAATACAGTATCATCGATCAATTGAACAAATAACCAGCAAAGATATCAGTACTTTCACTGCTCTTGAACTCTGAGGCCCACAAAAAATGCCTTGCTAAAAGTTTTAAATGAAGCGTATGTGTCATATGACATCCCAATTGGTTAGTTAATCAGCTAATAGGCAACATCACCGCATATAACTACATATTATTCAGCGATGATGAAATTCCTAGCGGAGGTGGAGGAAGTTGTAAAGCACTTCATATTACCACCTATTACAAAGGAACCATGCTAGCAAAAGTCTTGATTGATAAGGGGTCGACATTGAATGTCATGCCTATGGTATGCTTAAATAAGCTCCTAATTGATGCTTTGCATATCAAGCATAGCGACACAGTGGTAAAGGCATTCGACGGGACATGTCGAGGAGTTATTAGAAACATCACCATCCTTCTTCAAATTAGGCCATGCATTTATGAGATCAATTTTCACATGATGGACATTTCTCTATCATGCAATTACCTATTAGAAGGCCTTGGATTTATTCGGTAGGGGCAGTGCTTTCATCGCTTCATCAAAAATTTAAATTTATAATTGAAAACAAAGTTATGAGTATCGAATGAAAAGAAGACATCATTGCTACCACTTCCATAGATGTTCCCTATGTCAAGCCTAATAAAGATGTCCCAAAATCATCCTTTCAGTCATTTGAATTTGTAAACGTTACCCATGTTGGGGAAGGATTACCAGTGATCAAGCCCCATTGGTTGAGGAGTACACACATGAGTTTAAAATTAACTGTAGGCAAAGATGCTCAGGTCAAAAAAAGACTAGGCAAACATCTCTAGGGCATCACCAGAGCTCTCAACGTTACTTGCAAAGCTAACAAGTGGGGACTAGGATTCAAACCTAGTGAACAACAGTAAAAGAGGCAAGCTTAGAGGGCTTATGGAAAGAGAATGGCCAAGTTGCTAGGTCAAAGTTTGGGATTAGAACCATAGCCTTCCTAACATTAAAGGATAGTTTTTATTCAGTGGGGCAAACAAATCCAAAGCCAAGAAAAAATGCCAAAGATGCCTTGGTTATCTTGAACCATGCAATGAGAAGCATCAGCATCAATGCCATTGAGAAATCAAAAACATCCACTAACCGGGAGAACAGCCTATGTGACCTAAGATTTATTCCTAGTGTTTGGATTGTGTCTGAGATACCTGCACTATTTAAATATGATTCAAAGTAATGCCATGAACTTAACCATATGCTTCTGCTCAAGAGCATTATAGATCCTTTGTATGGGCTTCTTTTATCAAGTATTATTAAAAAAATAATCAATCATTATGCATTTCATTCTATGTCTTTATTTCATATTCTTTTTGAACTTATCATACATGTTTTTTGCCCATATATATATTTTTTTACATTTACAAGTCCTTAGACGAAAATGACATGAATAATCTCATTGAGATTCCAAGGGTTGATTTAAGTAATCGATCTGCATAGGTGAGGTTAATTTTAAGAGGGATCTAGAAGAAAATACTGTACCGTCAGATTTATTGAGATTGATTGAGCAAGAGGAAAGACAAATCTTGCCCTATGAAGAATCGATCGAGATCATAAATCTGGGGACTGAAGAAGGTCGAAAGAGGATTAAAATTGGGACTTCCATAAACCCTTCCACTTGTGCTGAGTTGATAATTCTTTTTCGAGAATTTTGGGATTTTTTTTGTATGGTCTTATCAAGATATGCTCGGATTAGACACAAACATAGTAGTGTATAGATTACCCTTCAAGCCTGAATGCAAGCCGATGCAACAAAAGTTATGAAGAATAAAGCTAGATATGTTGCTAAAGATCAAAGAAAAAGTGAAGCAACAGTTTGAGGCAGGATTCCTTGATATGGCCAAATACCCTGAGTAGGTAGCCAATATAGTCCCTGTGCCTAAGAAAGATGGGAAAGTGCGAATGTGCGTAGACTATAGGGATTTAAATCGAGCTAGCCTGAAAGATAATTTACCTTTACCCCATATCGACACATTAGTAGATAATTTCACCAAAAACTCCCTATTTCTTTCATGGATAGATTCTCAGGGTATAACCAGATCAAAATGGCACTAAGGACATGTAAAAGGCTACTTTCATGACCACGTGGGGGACATTTTGCTACAAAGTTATACCTTTTAGACTTAATAATGCTGGGGCAACCTATCAGAGAGCAATGATAACACTATTCCATGACCTCATGCATAAAGAAATAGAGGTCTACGTGGATGACATGATTGCCAAGTCACCAATAGAAGATGAACACATTGCTAATTTTTTTAAAACTCTTCAAACTACTTAGCAAATACTAGCTTAAATTAAATCCTGCCAAGTGCACATTTGACGTTGGATCTGGTAAACTCTTAGGCTTCATCATGAGAGAAAGAAGAATAGAAGTTGAATCGGGTAAAGTAAAGGCCATTCAAAATCTAGAACCACCTCGCACCCAAAAAAAGGTGAGAAGCTTTCTAGGAAGACTGAATTACATAGCCAGGTTTATATCCTAGTTAACTGATAAATGTGATCCAATCTTCCATCTCCTTCGAAGGCAAAACTCAGGGGAATGGAATGAAGAGTGTCAGCAAGTTTTCAACAGGGTTAAGCACTATCTAGTAAATCCACTAGTTTTGGTACCACTAGTTTCTAGTCAACCTTTGATCTTATACTTATCTATTTTTGATAAATCCATGGGATGCGTATTGAGGCAGTATGATGAGTTAGGGAAAAAGGAGCAAGCCATTTATTACTTGAGCAAAAAATTCATAAAGCATGAAAACAAATACTCTGCTATTAAGAAACTATGTTGTGCTCTAGTGTGGACTACTCAAAAACTAATATAGTACATGTTGTGCCATACCACAAGGCTAATTGCAAAGCTTGATCCCATCAAGTACTTATGTGAAGTTCTTACCCTTTTAGGAAGATTGGCTCGATGGTAGGTTCTGCTCTTAGAATATGATATTGTCACGTGAACCAGAAAGTGCAATAGAGGATTTCTTGGCTAGTCGAGGGATAGCCAATTATGAATCACTAAACTTCAAGTTCCTAGATGAAGATCTAATGTGCATATCCAAGGAAAAAGACCCTTTTAATTCTAGACTTTCATGGAAGATGTATTGTAATGGCACTTCAAATGCATTGGGGCATGGAATTAGTGTAGTGCTAATTTCACCTAAAGGAAACTACTACCCCTTCACTACTAGACTAAACTTTGATTGCACCAATAACATAGTGGAATATGAAGCCTATGTTATAGGGCTCCAAGCTACTATCGAAAGAGGTGTTAAAACTCTTTAAGCTTTTGGAAACTTATCTTTGGTAATATATCAACTCTATAAAGTGTGAGAGACTCAGGATATTAAGTTGATCAATTACGGGAAACTGATAACCAAGTTAAAGCAAAAGTTTGATGAAATTAGCTTCCAATATCTCTCTAAGGAAGATAATCAAATAGCTGATGCATTGATGACCTTAGCCTCAATGTTCAAAATAAACCAAGAATCAGAGGTCACGCTAATCCAAATGAGTATTTATGAAGCCCTGGCACATTGCCAAAATATAGAGGAGGAAAAAGACCACTTGCCATAGTATCATGACATCCAGTAGTACATTCATAGTCAACAATACCTTAAGTATGCTACTAAAACGGATAAAATAACCATTAAAAGGTTAGCTATGGGTTTTGTTTTGGATGGAGAAATCCTATATAAGAAGACCCAAGGTTAAGTGTTACTCTTATGTGTGGATGCCTCTGAAGCAAGGAGGATTTTAGAAGAAGTCCATGAAAGGATCTATGGTACACATGCCAGTAGGCACTAAATGGCAAAATAAATCATGAGATCGGGATACTTTTGGTTAACCCTCGAAAAAGACTGTATCAATTTTGCTCATAAATGCCATAAGTGATAGATCTACAAAGATAAGATCCATGTCCCACCAATGCCATTACATGTCATGATAGCCCCTTAGCCTTTCTTTATTTGGGGCATAAATGTGATTGGACCGATCACTTCGAAAGCTTTAAATGGTTACTGATTCATTTTGGTAGCAATTGATTATTTTACTAAGTGGGTGGAGGTTGCCTCATATGATAATGTCATTAGATCAATTGTATGCAAATTCATCAAATAGGACATCATCTGTAAATATGGACTCCTTGATCAAATCATCATGGATAATATGAGCAATTTGAACACCAAAATGATGAAGTAGTCTGTGCCTAGTTCAAGATCCAACACCATAATTCTATCCCTTATCGCCCAAAAATGAGTGAGACAGTTGAAGTGGCTAAGTAAAACATCAAAAAGATAGTTGAGGAAATGGCCGAGACAAACAAAGATTGGCATGAGAAGCTACCCTTTGCACTCTATGCTTACCACATAGTAGTCTAAACTTCTACGGGTGCTACCTTATTTTTCTTGGTCTATAGAATGGAGGTGGTGTTGCCTATTGAAGTGGAAATTCCCTCCCTTTGGGTCTTGATGTAGGCACAACTTGAAAAAGCAGAATAGGTTAAGAATTGATATGAGCAGCTCAATCTCATTGACAAGAAAAGAATGGAAGCTATTTGCCATGGGTAAATGTACCAGAAGCAGTTAATGAAAGCCTACAACAAGAAAGTCCATCCTTGTCCATTACGCAAAGGGAATTTGCACTCAAAAGGATCCTTCTTACATAAAAGGATGCATGGGGAAAATGGACTCCAAATTAGGAAGGCCAGTGTATGGTAAAATAGGTTTTCTCTGGAGGAGCTCTAATTTTGACAGAGATAGACGACAAAGACTTACCTACTCCAGTTAATTCTAACTCTGTGAAAAAGTACTATGCCTAAAACAAACCTCAAATGAAAACCCAAAATGGGCATCTTGGAAACCAAACATGCTTGAGTCAAAAATTGAAAGGGCAACTAGGGCAAACCAAATTGAATAGGAAAGAAAAGACGAAGTTCGTCAAGAATTAAGGCAAATAGTATGATGCAGTCTAATGAATTCATCCAAGATTGATCTGCATCAAAAGATCGATTACTTAGGGAAGAACTCTTGAAATCATCGATAAAGAAGTCATGTTAAGATTATCTGGGGCATGACCCCTTAAAAGTCCACTATCATCATTGTCTCTAAATTTCTCAAATCTTCTTATGTAATGTATACATTTTTTCCTCTTCCAATCTCTTTGTATGATATTGCTTCTTTGAATCTCATTAATTCATACCTTTGCTACATAATGCATTATGTTTGCATTTAATTAATAATGCTTTATAAATGATAAATCATTTGTAGGATTTCCTGGTATTACTTTGAAAATGATAAGAACGGTGCATGAAAATCTTCTCACATCTAAATACGAAGAACTTATCTTGAAAGCACATATTGCAAAATGTTCCCATTCTTAAAGCAGATTCCAAATTACTTTCTAATACACCTTCTTTATCAAAAAAGAAAATAAGAACCTATGAATCTCTCAGTCCTATGAATTGAACTTGGCATTGTGAAATCATCTAATATAATTGGCAACCCCTAGTGAGGCTCGGATAGCTTGCAATCCCTGATGGAGTCATCCTCATGAACTTTTCTTCTTAAACATAACAGTTGTCCTCAGTGAAGGTGTGTTCATAAACTCTCCTCTCTGACCATAAGGGTGCTAATCATGTTAGACTAATAAAAAATGGGCACAAAACTGATAAGCCTTAAGACAAAGAGACAATTAACATGATTTCCTATGCAAAACACCAAATTCGAGGCATCATGCCATAACCTAATTGTTGGATTAGACTTTTTAGCAAGGTCATTGTATTGCATTATCATGCATCGCATCCCCATGAATCATATAGGCAATAATAAGGCCTCAGGTACAGGCTCCTTATTTTGAAAGTTTCAAATCGAGAAAAGCAGCAGGTAAAGATCCTTGATCTTGAAAAATCACTGGTAAAAAAATTACTCGGGTAAGATGCTCTAGCTCAAACATCTTGGTCCATAAAAAGCTAGACACTCTCTTTCTCCATTTTTATCCCCTTGTAGTCCTTAAAGAGCAAGATGCCTTTTTAAGCCCACACGAGCTAGTGGCACCCTTTTAGTCCTCAGAGAGCAGGATGCCTTTTTAAGCCTACACGAGCTGAAGGCACCCATTTAGTCCTCAAAAGCAAAACACCTTTTTAATCCTACACAAACTGGTGGCACCCTTTTTATCCTCAAAGAGCAGGATGCCTTTTTAAGCACACACGAGCTGGTGGCACCCTTTTAGTCCTCAAAGAGTAGGATGCTTTTTTTAAGCCCACATAAGCTACTGGCACCCTTTTAGTCCTCAAAGAGCAGGACACCTTTTTTAAGCCTGCACGAGTTGGTGGCACCCTTTTAGTTCTCAAAAAGCATGACGTCTTTTTTTAAGCCCACATAAGCTGGTAGCACCCTTTTCGTCCTCAAAAAGTAGGATGCCTTTTTTAAGCCCATAAGAGCTAGTGGCACCCTTGTAGTCCTTAAAGAGCTAGAAGTCTTTTTTAAGCCAAGAGGAGCTGGTGGCACCTTTTTAGTCTTAAAAGAGTGGGATGTCTTTTTTAAGCCCACATGAGCTAGTGGTACCCTTTTAGTCGTCAAAGAACAGGACACATTTTTTAATCTTACATGAGTTGGTGGAACTCTTTAGTCCTCAAAGAGCAGGACACTTTTTTTTAAACCCAATACCCTAGTAGAGAGGGCAAACCCTACAAAATTTAGTCAAACCTCTATCAGATCGTTGCCAATACATTGCATTTATCACAGCAATGTATTAATTAAAAATTTATTTCTTTGTAGGTGTTCTAGGGGAGCATCATTCGACCTTGGACAAAATAGTGTCTATTTGTCTTTGCCTAGTTTCTAATTCTCAGCAATAGTTAAAGAGGCTACCTAAGTCATCTTGGTAGGTATGTGAGCTAATTCGAGGAGCCTTAGGTATGTACAAGTCATGTTAAGTGTATTAGTATTGACACAAGGCTTTTATGTTGTCAAAAATTTAAATTTCATGTTTAGTATCAATACATCAAGGCAATTTTGCCTAGTTCGAACCATTTTCGGCCTTTGCTCCAATGGACTTAAAACTTGAATTCAGCGTGATTTTCATGTTATAAGCCATTAAAAATCATACCAAACTTAAATTCAGGTTGCTGATCAGATTATAACATTTTTTTTGTATTTTGGCCAAAATCAAATCAAATAAGGACATTCATATTAATTGACATAAACCCATTGAAGCAACCACTTTAAGCTGCTAGCAGCAACCAGCCGCCCACACCATCAGCTGAATTCATCATCAAATTCTGATGACTTTCCTCCCAATCACTTCAACAACCAATAACCCATAACTATGGTTTGAAGAAAAGGCAAAATACCCTAATTTGTGGCTAAAAAATGTTGCCTATAAAAGGCACAATCAGATCACATCTTAGAGGCTTCTTTTTTAGCAGCTTTTAACCTCCCAAAACACTCTTCCATCTGAACAAAACAAAAATCCTGTAGCTACCTAGCACCTCTTGTAGACACCTTATTTTGTCTGAGCTAATTTTTAGCAATCTGAAGCATGGACATAAGAGAAGGCAATGATGTCGCCTGATGAAAAAGTATTTTAAGGAGGTTAAGAAGGCCTAAGGATCATATCAAAGGTAAATGCAAAGATGTGGCATCAAATGACGTAGTTCAAGGTATCCAAAGACAAAAGATATGAGGGAATTCATAATTGTACTTGAATGTATCGATACATGGTTTTCATGTATCGATACAATACTTCAACGTGCCAAAAATTTGAAATGTCCCCATTTGTATCGATACAATATTTAGATGTATTGATAAATAAGCCTCTGTATTGATACAGGACCTCATGTATCGATACTAGGCAACGCTAGGACCAAAACATGCATTCTGTAAAGAAATGTATCGATACATATCAACATGTATCGATACAGTGGTTCATAGTATCGATACAATGGTTCATAGTATCGATACAATGATCATTGTATCGATACCATCAAGGTTTTTGGATCAAATGTATCGATACATTATCCAATGTATCGATACATACAGGCTATTTTCATGGTATGGGCATTTTTAACTCGTCCACCATTGATCCAAAACTCGATTTTAACTCGTTTCTTTGTATCAGGAAAGATTAAAACACATGTCAAATTATGAATTTAGACTTTTAAATTAATCAAAACATTTTTCAAGTCTAAATTAAATCAAAAGGGTCAATGTCATTTGATCACCCTACTCCTCCTTAGTTATTGGCCAATGTTCAGCTAGCCTAGTTGTTGGAAAAGCATTTCAGCAATTAAACGAGCCACCTTATGCCCATCACATTGGTAGCAAGTTGCTCTCTACAGCAACCCTATAGCCACCATGCTAACATTACCTTGTCCCCCTTGAGAAATAGCTAAAGACACATCTAATTTGGCTCTAAAAGGCTGGTATAAAAGGACCATTTCTATCTCAGCTGAAAAAAGTTAGATTCTAGCTCATTTATACTTCTAAAACACATTCACACACCAAGAAAACTAGAATCCCGTAGCTCTTCTCCCACCACCCAAAAACAGCCGTAAAACATTCACTCTCAACCTTTACACATTCAAAAAATCACCCTCATGCATACCAAAACCAAAACCTCATTATTTCTCTCTTTTTCTTGCTTATTAACAACAAGGAAAAGAGGGAAATTCAAGTCATCTTTGCTGTTTCAACTATTTGGCCAAAGTTGAAGTCTTGTTGGTATAACTTCCTACTATATCACTCAACTGTTTTTTAGCACCTTCATCATTTTAGTGAGCTCTCCATATTTCCATCACCCTCTTAGGATTATCATGCATTATTGTGGCATTTGGTTGTGATAGTTTAAGATTTGGATGCCTTAATGCCCCTTTTATGTGCAGAATGCCTCATTTTATCCTTATTAGTTTGATATCTCTTACTCATGCATTTTATGCCATGTCCATGCATCTTGTTATCCTTAATCCAGGTATGAATCATTAGCCTAACACATATCAAGCACATTTACACATTAGCTTGCATGAATCATTGTCATTTTCAGCATCCATAACATTTTCTTGTCAAAGTGCATAACACTTTTTTGTCTAGGCCATTAGTAGAATTAGCATCCCCATTCATGTTATGCACCATCCCCTTGTATGTTTGTTGCCAAAATGCATGTCTAATGGCTAACAAAAATTGACAAAAAGAATGAAGATTATTACGAGAATCCAAGTTTATCTCATTTTATGAACAAACTTTGATTAAAAGGAAAACGGTGGGGAGAAAAGCTTTTCTAGCCAAATCAAAGCACCAATATCATGTATCCAAGCAAGAAAATGTGATTGCAGTGCCTGATCACAAAACAAGTGGAGATTATTATGAGAATCGTAGTTTGTCTCAGTTGACCGGTGAACTTCGATTATAAGGAAAATGGTGGAAAGAAAAGCTTTTCTTGCCAAACCAAAGCATCAATATCATGTCTCCCAATGAGGAAAACGTGATTGTAGTGCCTAATGACAAAAAGAATGAAAATTCTCACAAGAATCCAAGTTTGTCCCATTTGACGAATGAACTTTGACTATAAGGAAAATGGTGTGAAGAAAAGCTTTTCTTACCAAACGAATGCTCCAATATTTTGTATCCAATCAAGAGAATGTGATTGTTGTGTCCAATCATAAAAAGAATAGAGATTATTACAAGAATCTAGGTTTGTCTTATTGGACAGATGAACTTTGATTATAAGAAAAATGGTGGGTAGAAAAGCTTTTCTTGCAAAACCAAAACACTAATATCGTGTACCTAATGAGCATAATGTGATTGTAGTGCCTAATGACAAAAAATGGAGATTATTACAAGAATCTGAGTATGTATGATTTGGCGGATGGACTTTGATTCTATAGAAAATAATGGAAAGAAAAAGCTTTCCTTGCCAAACCAAAGCATCAATATCATGTATCCCAATGAGGTGAACATGACTGTAGTGCCTAATCACAAAAAGAATGGAGATCATTATGAGAATCCAAGTTTGTCTCATTTGATGGACAAACTTTGATCCTAAGGAAAATGGTAGAAAGAAGAGCTTTTCTTACCAAACCAAAGCATCAATATCATGTATCCCAATGAAGAGAACGTGCCCAATCAGAAAAAGAATAAAGATTATTATGAGAATCCAAGTTTGTCTCATTTGATGAACGAACTTTGATTATAAGGAAAATGGTGGAGAGAAAAGCTTTTCTTACCAAATGAAAGCTCCAATATTTTGTATCCAATCAAGAGAACATAATTCTTATGCCCAATCACAAAAAGAATGGAGATTATTACAAGAATCTGGGTTAGTCTTATTTGACAGATGAACTTTCATTATAAGGAAAATGGTGGGGCAAAAACTTTTCTTGCCAAACCAAAGCACCAATATCATGTACCTAATGAACGGAATGTGATTGTAGTGCCCAATCTAAAAAAAATGGAGATTATTACGAGAATTCAAGTATGCCCTCATTTGACGGATGACTTAATTCTACAAAAAATAGTGGAAAGAAAAAGCTTTCCCTGCCAAACCAAAGCATCAATATCATTATCCCAATGAGGTGAACACTATTGTAGTGCCTAATCACAAAAAATGGTGATTATTACAAGAATCCAAGTATGTCTTTTTGACGGATGGACTTTGATTTTATGAAAAAAGCTAGAAAAAAAAAGCTTTCCCTACCAAACCAAAACATCAATATCACGCATCCCAATGTAGTGAACATGGTTATAGTGTCCAATCACAAAAAGATAGAGATTATTATGAGAATCTGGGCTTGTCTTATTTGACGGATAAACTTTGATTACAAGGAAAATGGTGGGAGAAAAGCTTTTCTTGCCAATCTAAAGCACTGATATTATGTACCCAACGAGCAGAACGTGATTGTAGTGCCCAATGCCAAAAAATAGAGATTATTACAAGAATCTGAGCATGTCTCATTTGGTGGATGGACTTTGATTCTACAAAAAATGGTGGAAAGAAAAAGCTTTCCCTGCCAAAGCAAAGCATCAATATCATTTATCCCAATTAGGTGAACATGACTGTAGTGCCCAATCACAAAAAGAATGGAGATCACTATGAGAATCCAAGTTTGTTTTATTTGGCAGACAGACTTTGATCCCAAGGTAAATGGCAAAAAGAAAAGCCTTTTCTTACCAAACCAAAGCATTAATATCATGTATCGCAAAGAAGAGAACATGACTGTAGTGCCCAATAACAAAAAGAATGAAGATTATGACAAGAATCCAAGTTTATCTTATTTGATGAATGAACTTTGATTATAAGAAAAATGGTCAAGAGAAAAGCTTTTCTTACTAAACGAAAGCTCTAATATCATGTATCCTAATGAGGAGAATATGGTTGTAGTGCCCAATCACAAAAGAATAGAGATTATTACAAGAATTCAGGTTTGTCTTTTTTGACAAATGAACTTTGATTATAAAGAAAATCATGGGAGAAAAGCTTTTTTTGCCGAACCAAAGCACCAATAACCTGTGTCCAATAAGCGAAATGGGATTGTAGTGCCTAATCACAAAAAAAAGAGATTATTACGAGAATCTAAGTATGTCTCGCTTGATGGATGGACTTTGATTCTATGAAAAATGATAGAAAGAAAACACTTTTCCTGCCAAACCAAAGTGTCAATATCATGTATCCTAATGAGATGAACATGACTGTAGTGCCCAATCAAAAAAAGACTAAAGATTATTATGAGAATCCAAGTTTGTCTCATTCGACGGATTCACTTTGATTCTATGGAAAATGGTGGAAAAAAAGCTCTTTTTTTCAAACCAAAGCATCAATATAATGTATTCCAATGAGAAGAACATGGTTGTAATGCCCAATCACAAAAGGAATGGAGATTATTACAAGTATCTGGGTTTATCTTATTTAACGCATAAACTTTGATTATAAGGAAAATGGCGAAGAGAAAAGCTTTTCTTGCTAAACCAAAGCACCAATATCGTGTACTTAATGAGTGGAATGTGATTATGGTGCCCAATCACAAAATAATAAAGATTATTACGAGAATCCAAGTTTGTCTCATTTGGCAGATGGACTTTGATTCTACCAAAAATGGTGGAAAGAAAAAGCTTTCTTTGCCAAACCAAAGCATTAATATCATGTATGCAAATGAGGTCAACATGATTGTAGGGCCTAATCACAAAAAAAATGGAGTTTACTATGATAATCCAAGTTTGTCTTGTTTGACAGACAAACTTTGATCCCTGGGAAAATGGTAGACAGAAAAGCTTTTCTTGCCAAACTAAAGCCTCAATATCATGTATCCCGATGCAGAGAACATGATTGTAGTGCCCAATCACAAAAAGAATGAAGATTATTACAAGAATCTCAGTTTGTCTCATTTGATGAATGAACTTTGATTATAAAGAAAAAGGGCAAAGAGAAAAGCTTGTTTTGCTGAATAAAAGCGCCAATATCATATATCTAATCAAGAAAACGTGATTGTTGTGCCCAATCATAAAAGGAATGGAGATTATTATGAGAATCTCAGTTTGTCTTAGTTGATGGAGATCTTTGATTCTAAGGAAATTGGTGGAAAGGAAAGCTTTTCTCGCCAAACCAAAGCACCAATATCGTATATCCCATTAAGAATAATGTGATTGTAGTGCCCAATTACAAAAAGAATGGAGATTATTACGAGAATCCAGGTTTGTCTCGTTTGACAGATAAACTTTGATTCTAAGGAAAATGGTGGAAAGAAAAGCTTTTCTTGCCAAGCCAAAGCATCAATATCGTGCATCCTAATAAGGAGAACATGGTTGTAGTGCCTAATTACAAAAGAATAGAGATTATTACAAAAACCCTACTTTATCTTTTTTTGACTGGTAAACTTTGATTATAAGGCAAATGGTGGGGAGAAAAGCTTTTCTTGTTGAACCAAAGCACCAATGTCGTGTACCTAATGAGCAGAACGTGATTGTAGTGCCCAATCACAAAAAAATAGAGATTATTACGAGAATCCAAGAATGTCTTGTTTAATGGATGGATTTTGATTTTATGGAAAATGGTGGACAAAAAAAGCTTTCCCTACCAAATCAAAGCATCATATCATGTATCCTAATGAGGTGACCATGATTGTAGTGCCCAACCAAAATAGAGATTATTATGAGAATCCAATCCATTTGATGGATGAACTTTAATCCTAAGGAAAATAATGGAAAGCAAAGCTTTTCTTACCAAACCAAAGCATCAATATCATGTATCCCAATGAAGAGAACGTGCCCAATCAGAAAAAGAATAAAGATTATTATGAGAATCCAAGTTTGTCTCATTTGATGAACGAACTTTGATTATAAGGAAAATGGTGGAGAGAAAAGCTTTTCTTACCAAATGAAAGCTCCAATATTTTGTATCCAATCAAGAGAACATAATTCTTATGCCCAATCACAAAAAGAATGGAGATTATTACAAGAATCTGGGTTAGTCTTATTTGACGGATGAACTTTCATTATAAGGAAAATGGTGGGGAAAAAACTTTTCTTGCCAAACCAAAGCACCAATATCATGTACCTAATGAATGGAATGTGATTGTAGTGCCCAATCTCAAAAAAATGGAGATTATTACAAGAATTCAAGTATGCCTTCATTTGACGGATGACTTAATTCTACAAAAAATGGTGGAAAGAAAAAGCTTTCCCTGCCAAACCAAAGCATCAATATCATTATCCCAATGAGGTAAACATGATTGTAGTGCCTAATCACAAAAAATGGTGATTATTACAAGAATCCAAGTATGTCTTTTTGACGGATGGACTTTGATT